>CM068829.1:157590227-157592727 GCA_028554795.2 Sinohyriopsis cumingii
GTATACGAAAATGAAAAAAGGCACATAATTCATGTTTAATAAATTAGTACATATTTTAGAACATGTACGGACTTCGTAGCAAACAACTAGACGTAATGAAGCAAAGAAATGTACTGTTAACTGAATCGATTCTTAGTTTTCATTTAGACAGTGTGGTAATATTTCGTTATGTGATCCCGTCAAGTGATAAGTGCATTTTTACGAATGACATTAAAAATGGCAACCTCTACGGTACATATGATAGTGGGGTTTGTTTTTCCCATGCAAATTGACGAGGATGCGTTGACTGATGCTGTGTTTACTCTGTGTCAATCGTTAAAAATCTTTTGATCCTAGTGATGACAACAATACTATAAAAGTGCTGTTATTTGTCTTCGGAGAAATATTTACATAGCATGTGATTTTTTTAAAAAGTTGTAAAGAATGTTATGGTACAAATAAAATGTAAAAACTGATTATACCAAAACGTTCAACTACCTAAGACACGATTAATAACCTGTCATGGATTTATACATAATAAGGAGCGAGGAAATAAAGGCAAAAAAATATCGACTCAGTATAGATAAGCCCAAACTGATTAACGTTTAAATAAAGGTTTTCAGAGTGGTCATGTGTACGTGCGTTTACAAAAAGGAAACTATATCAAAATTTGTTTCTACTCTGCTACCCTTGACGAAGAACTTGATGTAGTCTGTCGAGATGCTACCTTGTGAATCTGAACTGGACTGAGAAAATTATAACGCAAGCGTAACGAGCAGTCCTGAATTACGCAACTGATAACACATGAAAAATTTGATTTAAACGGGGAAAAAATAAACCTTCCGAATGCAGTCTTGACAACATTTCAGATAGTGGCCAGTTATGAGCAGTTCACAAAAACTCCTGGACTCTAAATATACAGTTATTATTATTATTATTATTATTATTACCTATTTTTCAGCGTCCAGCTCAAACATTCCCATGACACATTTCCTAAAATACACTCTCCACGCATAACTTTACAAGGATATACTTGTATTATTATCAGTATATATTACATTTTCTGGTCTTACATGGCGCTATTTCATTTAGACAACAACGTTAATTTCTGCGAGATAAAATTATGCCTGGATATATGTCAGCACAGTAATTTACAGAAAAATCATACATTCTACACGCCGGAAATTTCTCCACGAAAAAAGAAGTAGAATCTCTTCGGGTCACCTAGGTTATTTTCCGCGATTACGAATGAAAGAAATAGTTCTGTTATTCGTAACATCTCGGATAATCTTTGTTTCGTAAAGAGCCGAAGTATTCCGAACGACATAAGTTCGCGGAATGATCAAAACGATCGAAGTTGCGAATGAAGAAACCGCAATCTGTTCGAACTACCTCTGCTATTCATTTTTTTTACGATTTGATTGACTGCAGGATAGATCGGATGAAAAATAGTTTTGATGCATTTGTAACTTCTCTGCCAGTTCCTATTTGGTAAATAGCTGAAATGGTCCAAAGTGGCAGCCATTGACATATATTTGATATATGATCCGTAGGACTGGCTTCGAGTTGCGAATGGGCGTTGCTTGTAACTAAGTATGGTTTCTTTCCTTTGTTTTTAGCTTGTTATTATGTCGGCGCAAGTTGATTATCAGAATAGATTACATGCAATTGCGCAAATCACTATAACATTGATTATTTTATAAACATTTGATATCATAAGTCAAACACAAAATGTACAGTAGGTTTACACAGGTTGATACGGTCTTATTTTTGTTCTTCATTACTTCACTCTTTCTCTGTAAATTTCCCGTTATTCAGACATGAGAGAGAGAGAGAGAGGAGAACCTTGTTACAGACAAGAAGGGGGGATTTTTCAAATGTTCTATTTAAACTGACAATGCATATGGTCACTCGTGATTCATTCTCCTCCTTGTTGAAATGTTTTGTTTACTACAGTTACTTTTTACGAGTGAAAAATCTTTGAGTAATTTTATTACTATCGTTGGAATCGAATATACTCACTGACGATAAATCTATCAGTAAATCGCAGGTGCTTTTTGGACTATCTTCCGAACTTTACTAGAGCGTATACGTTTGGCATGCCTCTCTGTGACCCAGAACACGTGCCGGATACGTGCCACACAGAGCGCTTGTAGGAGAAGGAGTCTGTTAAAAGGGTCAATGGAATACCCAACCCCGGACATACTCCGGTAGCGGACACCTGTGAGTATCATAAGAGAAAGATGAAACGGGGCTTAATTGGCTAAGATAAAAGACAACAACGATGAACAGTCTTCCGGAACTTTATCTGGCGTAAAAAATCAAGGTCCATGTAAAAACACAATTTGTAATGCTTTCACAAAGTAAGACCGGAATTACTGAAAGAGGATGTTTCATTTTCCCGATATCTAGTTATCGCATCCAAGTATCTGAGTACACTAAAAGAGTCATCAGCTTATTCGTTGCCGATAGTGTCAGTTCCATCGGTGAATTAATGCCGTGTCATCGTTTTCTGACAAAA